>CM055121.1:198205470-198245470 GCA_029206835.1 Rana muscosa | reverse complement strand
GGTATTATGGGAGGAATAGTGCCCCATCATTGGTATTATGGGAGGAATAGTGCCCCATCATTGGTATTATGGGAGGAATAGTGCCCCATCATTGGTATTATGGGAGGAATAGTGCCCCATCATTGGTATTATGGGAGGAATAGTGCCCCATCATTGGTATTATGGGAGGAATAGTGCCCCATCATTGGTATTATGGGAGGAATAGTGCACCATCCCATGTGAAAGGGAGTTCATATTTAAGAAATGAGAGTCTTAAAGGAGTTGTAAAGGTACATTTTTTATTTTCTAAATAGGTTCCTTTAAGCTAGTGCATTGTTGCTTCACTTACCTTTTCCTTTGATTTAGCTTCTAAAGGTTTGTTTTCTTTGTCTGAATTTCTCACTTCCTGTTTCTCCTCACTGAACTCCACACCATCATCCGAGTGGTGTGGAGTCATCCAGAACAGCTTACTGAACAGCTTACTGAGGATAAACAGGAAGTGAGAAATTCAGACAAAGAAAACAAAGAAAAAAAATATTTAGAAGGGAAATCTAAGGGACATGACAGGGACACTTTAAATCTGCTATTGACTGCTGTTCTAAGGCCTGCTTCAGGTTATATATCTCTCTCAGCTTTCCTCTTCTGTTTACTTTAGAAATGAATTTATAGCACAGGGTTCGGGTCGTATTACCCAATAACATTGTATCCATGGGTGTTAAATGATTCCAGCACCAGCCGGCCGGTATAGAGAAGCATTGAGTGGACGCTCACCCAGGCCCTGTGCCGCACACAGACGTTTACTTAAACACGCACACTTTCCATAAACAGCTGTCTGTGGCGTGTTACCAGGCCTGGGCCTTCACTTCCAGCCACCCTCGCATTTGTCTGGATCCCTGCTCAAAGCTTCACAAAGACAGCTTGTATGTTCTCTAAAAACACAGAAGATAACGCATTGCAGGCACACAGGTCCACACACATCACAATGCAACCGTACAATCTCCAACACCAAAGGAGTACAGGGAACAACTGACTGGACCCAAACTGGGTTGTTTAGGTTCATCCTCACATTATATTCTTAGTAGCCATACACACAACGATTTGTCATCATCGAGTCATCATCAATTAAAGTAGAAAATGATGCCACATGTATTGACTGCAAGTACAATCAATCAGAAACGATCTATTAAAAATGATCACTATTGATTTATATTACAACTGTTCTCTGACACACGGGCAGATATTCTTTTGATGGATCAAAAGTGGTCAACAAACTTTTGGCATGGGCGATGAAGCTGGCATCACTCGCGAGAGCTCACCAAATCAATGGAATGAAGGGTCTGTGCTTTGTAATTCTTACTTCAGTCGTTTTAATCACACTGACTAATCGATTGCATGATCATATCAATATGTGTGTGGCCACCATAACCACTCGACCTCTGAAAGGTTTTACCCCCTTCATGACCAGGGCATTTTTTTTCTATTCAGAACTGCGCTACTTTAAGGCTGCTTTCACACTGGGGTGGGGGCAGCGTCGGCGGTAAAGGGGTAAAGAGGTATTCGGGCCGCTAGTGGGGCGCTTTTAACCCCCGCTATTGGGCAAAAAAAGAAGGGTTGAAACCACCCGCAAAGCGCCGCTGCAGCAGCACTTTGCTGGCGGTTCAGCCGCGCTGCCCATTCATTTCAATGGGCAGGGGCGCTTTAGGAGCCCCTGCCTTGTGATGCCTGCCTTTACATACACATGAACTTTAATGGCATCCCAGTCTTAGTCCGTAGGGTTCAATATTGAGTTGGTCCACCCTTTGCAGCTATAACAGCTTCAACTCTTCTGGGAAGGTTTAGGAGTGTGTCTATGGGAATGTTTGACCATTCTTCTAGAAGTATATTTGTTAGGTCAGGCACTGATGTTGGACCAGAAGGCCCAGCTGGCAGTCGCTCTAATTCATTCCAAAGGTGTTCTATCTGGTTGAGGTCAGGACTCTGTGCAGGTCAAGTTCCTACACCCCAAACTCACTCATCCATGTCTTTATGGACCTTGCTTTGTGCACTGGTCCAAATCATTTGGTGGAGGGGGGATTATGGTGTGGGGTTGTTTTTCAGGGGTTGGGCTTGACTCCTTAGTTCCAGTGAAGGGAACTCTTAAGGCTTCAGCATACCAAGACATTTTGGACAATTTCATGCTCCCAACTTTGTGGGAACAGTTTGAGGATGGCCCCTTCATGTTCCAACACGACAGCGCACCAGTGCACAAAGCAAGGTCCATAAAGTCATGGCAACCCGATAAGAACACCTTTGGGATAAATTAGAGCGGAGACTGCGAGCCAGACCTTCTCGTCCACATCAGTGCCTGACCTCACAAATGCGCTTCTGGAAGAATGGTCAAACATTCCAATAGACACACTCCTAAACCTTGTGGACAGCCTTCCCAGAAGAGTTGAAGCTGTTATAGCTGCAAAGGGTGGGCCAACTCAATATTGAACCCTACGGATAAGAATGGGATGCCGTTAAAAGTTCATGTGCGTGTAAAGGCAGGCGTCCCAATACTATTGCCAATATAGTGTATATTGGAATTTACGCAGCTCTAGACGCTATACTGATAATGGTGGTGATCAGCAACTTATAGTGGGACTGTGATAGTGTGGTGGGCAATCGGGCGCTAACAGACCCTGGCTGGGAGGTACACCAATAGTGACACTAAAACAGGGATCAGATATAAAACTGTACATAGACACTGTACTAATAACACTGGCTGGGAAAGCATTGCCATCTAGGGGCAATCAAGGGGTTTACTGTGTGCCTAACAAGTGCAATGTTTGCTGTGGTTCCTGACAGATCTGGCTGTTTTTTCTCCTGCAGCCAGATCGCTGATCTGTGTAAACACAGGACTCTGTGCTGTGATCGGCTGCAGCCAATCAGCATGTCTCAGCCTTAAATCATTAGCTGGAACCTGCTGACCAAATCCCACTGTATCTAGTGACAGAGTTTGTTAACAGCAGGTGTGTGCATGCAAGCCCCCTAACCCAGGACAGGCTGGATGATGTACATGTATGTGATCCATCCGGCTAATGCTGCCCCGTCGCAGTAAATGTACTGTGGCCCAGTGGCAAGCAGTTAAATGGTCTTTTAATTTGCACATTTAGAGAAAAAAAAAAAATGCAAGACTTTAGATTCTTTTTGCTGTTCAGTGTTTTTATTTCAGCAGTCCTGGAAGGAGCCATTGGCCAACGCTTCCAACTTTTGTCTTTATTGAGAAAAATCAACACCTGATGTAAATTAAAGTGTTTAATAAGAAGTCTGTGTACAATCCAGAGCCTGCATCCAAATGAAATACGGAACTGACTCCAAAGTGAACACATGGACGCCAATTTCACATGCAAGGCCATCCCGCTTTCCAAGTTGTCACTATTGCTGGGGAAGAGAGGAATGCTGAGGACCGGATGCGCTCTAGCAGACTAGGCCCCATTCACACTTGATCTCAGCATCTTTGGTAATTTTTCGTTTTTGGCATTTTTTCATCGAGTTACTAGGGGTGAAAAATTTAAGTGGTTGTAAACCCAACCACACAACTTTCATCTACAGGTAAGCCTAGATTAAGGCTTACCTGTAGGTGCAAGAAGTATCTCCTTAACCTACACGGTTAAGGAGATATTTGCAGAAAACCTGCACCGATTTCTACGGCGCATGCGCGCCGTAGACAACGGCGCAGACGCACTGAGCGGTGCCGGTTTTCTGAATGGGAGAATGCCGGCCCCGCGCGCATGCGTGTGACGTCATCGCTGCTCTGGGCAATCACAGCGCCGGAGCGACGATACATGGAAGGGACATCGAGGCAAGATGGTGGTGGCGGCGGAGGGGAAAGAGGAGCAGTTCGGGGGCTTCGATCTCAGGTAAGTCATTCATAATGAGCTAGTATGCTATGCATACTAGCTCATTATGCCTTTCTTTTGCAGGGTTTTTGCAGGATTTTTTTTTACTTCCTCTTTATTGTTACATGTGTTTTCTCTATTTACCGTATATTCTCGAGTATAAGCTGACCCGAATATAAGCCGAGGGACCTAATTTTACCACAAAAACTGGAAAACTTATTGACTCGAGTATAAGCCTAGGGTGTGCCTCACTTTGCCTCACTGTGTCCATGCCTCACTGTGTCCATGACTAGACTGACGTTTAACATGGGAGTCTATGGAAGGGGTGCCCGGCTTTGAAAAACGGGGCTCCCCGGCCGTAAGTCCCCTAGACAAGAAACTTTGCAAACTTGTAGAGGAAGAGTGGGGCTACATGTGTGCCAAGTTTGGGGTCCAGAGGACCTACGACCGGCCGGTACCAGGTCCCCAAAATCACCAAAGAAATTACCGTTTAACATGGGAGTCTATGGAAGGGGTGCCCGGTTTTGAAAAATCGGTGCTCCCCGGCCGTGGGTCCCCCGGACAAGAAACTTTGCACACTTGTAGAGAAAGAGTGGGGCTATATGTGTGCCAAGTCTGACCTACAGCCGGCCAGTACCGGCTCCCCAAAGCCCGGGAGATTAGGCGCAAAAAGGTGACTCGAGTATAAGCCGAGGGGGGCATTTTTAGCACAAAAAATTGTGCTTAAGAACTCGGCTTATACTCGAGTATATACGGTAAGTCTTATGCCTCGTACACACGACCAGTTTTCCTGACAGGAAAACTGCCGGAAAAAAAAAAAAAGGAGAACCAGCTCTCTTTTTTCCCCGTCAGGAAAAAATCCTGCCAAGAAAACCGGTCGGCTGTATGCTTTCCCGAGGGGAAAAAAAACGCGCATGCTCATAAACAATTAGACGCATGCGCAGAAGCATAGAACGTCATTTTGTCGGCTCGTTGTAGTCTTTGACGTCACCGCGTTCTTGGCAATTAAAAGTTCAGCGGTCTTTTGTGTGACCGTGTGTATGCAAGGCACGCTTGAGAGGAATCCCGTCGGGAAAAGCGTTGTTTTTTTGTCAGTTAAAGCGACGCAGTGCCGCATCGCAAAAAATTACCTGGTCATTAAGGGGGCAAATCTTCCGGTCAATAAGTGGTTAACCAGACAGCAAACAGGAACGAAAAAGTCTTCTGGACTGCAGCACTCAAAATTAAAAGCCTTTATTTTAAAATAAGGAATCCAAAATACACACTGTACAACGGTACACAGGTCAAAAAAATATGGCTGACATGTTTCGCACTGTGCTAGTGCTTATTCATTCAGCTTATTCTCAACAATATGAGACTAGCAGGCAACAAAAAACTGACAAAAATTTGTCCGTTAATCTGATCGTGTGTACGAGGCTTAAGTGACATGTCCGCTGACATCCGACCCTCTCCGATCCGCTAAAATCAGACGTATGGCGATACGTCGCCATCCGTCCACGGCGGATCGGATGAGATCTGATGAAAACGGACATGCTGTCCGTTTTCGTCCGATCTCTCCATAGGAGACAGTGGCGCTCGACAAGCCCCTCCCCACTCAGTGAGCAGAGAGGGACCTGTCATCCGCGGGCTCAGCGGAGATTAACGGAGAGATCTCCCGCTGAGCTGGCGTACTTCGTGGTAACGGAGTCCGCCTCGTGTTAATGAGGCCTTAGAGAGCAGAGAGAACACTCACTTGTTTCAATGATGTCAGTTCCTCAATGGATAAAGTGTTACTTTATTGCCGCGTCCTCTCGCTGGTGTGCAAGATTCGGCTATATTTTTGCCTCATGTACATGACGTTTTTCCATCTTTCCTAGATGTCTTTCCTCCTGGCAGCCGCATTTTGGCCAAAAAAAATGTTTGACGCTTGTAAAAGTGTGTAACCCGCTTAGCAACGTCAAGCTTTCGGGTGTTAATTTTATTGGCCAGAACAATCATTTATTCTGGCCATTGAAATTAATTAACACTCAAGTGCTAAAAATGTCTAGCAATTAGATGCGTTTACATACATCAAGCTTTTTTTCTGCCAAAACACTGCTGCTTCTGGACGAGCTGGCAGTGGGTTTTCTTTTTCTGCATCTAAACTCCTCTAAATGCCTTTGTGTGCATGGACACACAGGCTAACATGCAGGGGCGTTTAGAGGTATTAAAACAAAAAAGCCAGATGCCCCTAGGAGCAGCTGAAAAAACTTCAAATATGCATGAGGTCTTTGCCGACTGAGGTAGAGGTGCCATTTGCACACAGATGCAAGAATTCCCTGCAAAGCAGGGAAAAAATCTAGCACGGCCCTTAGTAAAAGCAGCACGCTGTGTACGCAAAAACACTGGTTAGCCAGACATTTAACCCTTTGATCGCCCCCTAAATGTTTAACCCCTTCCCAGTCAGTGTCATAAGTACAGTGACAGTTCATATTTTTAGCACTGATCACTGCATTAGTATCACTGGTTCCCACAAAAAAGTCCAAAGTGTCAGACTGTCCCCCCTAATATTGCAATCCCCCTAAAGTCGCTAATCGCGGCCATTACTAGTATACAAAAAAAAATTCCAGTATATATACACCATAGTTTGTAGAAGCTATAGCTTTTGCAGAAACCAACCAACATATGCTTATCGGGATATCTTTTGTTTTTTTACCAAAAATAGGAAGCAGAATACATATTTTCTCTAAATTTATGAAGAAGACTTTTTACATTTTTTATTGGATATGTTTTATAGCAGAAAGTAAAAAATATTATATATATTTTTTTAAATTTGCCTTTTTTGTTTATAGTGCAAAAAAAAAACAAAAAAAAAAACTCAGTGGTGATCAAATACCACCAAAGAAAGCTCCATTTGTGGGGGAAAAATTACAAATTTCATTTATGTACAATGTTGCATGACCGCGCAATTGTCAGTTAATGTAACGCAGTGCCGTCTAGCAAAAATTGGCCTGGTCATTGAGGGGGGTAAATCTTCCGAAGATCAAGTGGTTAAATTGATCCTACCTTCAAACGAAAACTATAAATAAATTAACCGTGTTGTACCATGGGAAGTAAATACTTCTAAATGCAACTGTCCATAGATTGGAAATCAGGAAATTTTACCTCAGGTGTTTCACCTCAGGAAAATCCAGAGATTACCAAATTTCCCAGAATAAGCCCTGGTTCACACTGGTGCGATTTGACATGCGTTTTGACATGTCAAATCGGCGATATTTGCCGCAAATTGCCGGCAATGGCACCGTACTAATCAGTGCGACGCCGCATCTGCGGCACTGCACCGATTTCAAAAAGTCGTTTCTGTACTACTTTTTGCGATTTCGGCCGCGATTTACATTGACATCTGTGCAGAAGCCCGCACAGATGTCTTTCTAATTGCAGCTGAAATCGGGACTGCCAGCGAGAGTGAAATCGTGCGAGTTCAGCTGAACTCGCATGGCTTCACTCCCGCAGCCCAGTGTGAACCTGGGCTAATCCTGTTTCCAAACCGATATGCTCATCACTATAGGCCCTGTTTAGTCCATAACGTCATAATACTGCTGCCCCAGTGAGAACCATGGTTTCAAAATAATTGATATAAGGAACAATATGGTTGCCCAATGATGTTTCTATAGAACAACCAGGTCATGCTATAAGGAATAATATGGCTGCCCAGTGATGTCAGTGACTTCTAGAGAAGTGTTTCTCAAGCTTTTTTCAGGAATTCTTTTAAAATATGCACAATCGCGAGGCACTCCATTGTTAAAGTAAACTAATAGTTTTACATAACATAGCAACATCCACACATGTAGGACACCCAACATTAGACAGGATTTATTTCTACAAAATATACCTTTGCACACTGGTACTGACTAGTATTCCAGTATTTCTCTTCTTCTGCAGTTTCTCTCAGCTAACATTACCTCAGTTATTATGGAGAAGGGCTAATAAGGATGCTCTGCAGGCAGCTGGCCTACACCATGCCCAAGATTGTAATGCTGCGCAATAATTTACCCCCCTTTGAAAAACTTTGACGGAAAAAAAGTCAGGTTTCATCCACTGGCTTGTTGACAATTTTTGGGCAACTTGGGGACATTTTTAAAGATTTTTTTAAGGCGTCCCTAAAGAACCCAGATGGAACTGATAGGCCGCACTATAACAAACAATACAGTTGCGTAGTGATGTCAGTGATCTCTAGAGAACAGCTATGCGGCACAATAATGAAAAATTTGGCTACCCAGTGATGTCAGTGGCTTCTATAAAGAAAAGCTAGGCTGCACTAAAATAAAATATATGGCTGCCCAGTAATATCAGTGCTTTCTAAAGAACTGCTAGGCTGCACTATAATAAACAATATGGTCGCCCAATGATGTCAGTGGTTTCTAGAGAAGAGCTAGGCTGCACTATAAAGAACAATATAGCTGCTCAGTGACATCAGTGGTTTCTAAAGAACTCCTAGATCGCACCATATGGAACAATATGACTTCTCAGTGACATCAGTAAATCCATAACCAATAATATGGCTGGCCAGTGAGGTTAGTGTTTTCCAAAGAACTCCTAGGCTGCACCATAGTGAACAACATGGCTGCTCAGTGACACCAGTGATTTCTAGAGAACCGATAGGCCCCGCTATAACAAACAATATGGCTGCCAAGCAACATCAGTGGTTACTTAAGAATGGCTTGGCACCACAACAAGGTTGTGATTTCGAAGGAACCGCCAGGCCACACTAAACAAACAATATGGCTGCTTAGTTATAATAGTTGTTTCTAGAGAACTGCAAAGCTGCACAAACATCAGCAATAGGGTTTCCCAGTAGTTACATAGAAGGCGAGGTTGAAAAAAGATACAAGTCAAACCTATGTGCGTGATTTTATGTCAGTATTACATTGTATATCCCTGTATGTTGTGGTAGTTCAGGTGCTTATCTAACCGTTTTTTTAAATTATTGATGCTCCCCGCTGAAACCACTGCCTGTGGAAGGGAATTCTACATCCTAACTGCTCTTACAGTAAAGAACCCTCTACGTAGTTTAAAGGGGTTGTAAACCTTCATGTTTTTTCACCTTAATGCATCCCATGCATTAAGGTGAAAAAACACCTTGCAGTGTCCGGCCCCCCAGCCCCCCCGTTTTACTTACCCGAGCCTCAAATTTCCGTGGGCGCGATCCCGCTGTCGCTCTCTTCACGGGTTCTCGGCTCTTCATTGGATAGATTGATAGCAGCGCAGCCATTGGCTCCCGTTGCGGTCAATCAAATCCAATGATGTAAGGTAACCCCCTTGGGAGAGTGCTTCCCAGAGGGGGTTTTCTGATGCGGGGAGGAGCCGAGAGAGCCGCCGTGGGACCCCAGAAGAGGATGTTCGTGGCCACTCTGTGCAAAATGAACTGTACAGTGGAGGTAAGTATGACATGTTTGTTATTTTTTAAAAAAAGGTTATTAAATTCCTTTACGCAAAAAAGTTTTATCCCTATTGTGGGGTCACCAGTATTTGTACATTGAAATCATATCCCCTCTCAAGCATCTCTTCTCCAGAGAGAACAAGTTCAGTGCTTGTAACCTTTCCCCATAACTAATGTCCTCCAGACCCTTTATTCGTTTTGTCGCCCTTCTCTGGACTCTCTCCAGTTCCAGCACATCCTTCCTGAGGACAGGTGCTCAGAACTGGACAGCATACTCCAGGTGCAGCCGGACCAGAGTCTTGTAGAGTGGGAGAGTAATCGTTCTATCTCTGGAGCCAATCCCCTTTTTAATGCATCACAATATTCTGTTTGCTTTGCTTGCAGCAGCTTGGCATTGCATGCCATTGCTGAGCCTGTCATCTACTAGGACCCCCCCCCCGGTCCTTTTCCATCCTAGATTCCCCCAGGAGGTTCTCCCCCCCAGTGAGTAGATTGCATTTATATTTTTGCCACCCAAATGCATTATTTAAAATTTTTCCACATAAAACCCCATTTGCCATGTACTTGCCCACCCCATTAATTTGTTCAGATCTTCTTGCAAGGTTTCCACATCCTGCAGAGAAGTCATTGCCCTGAAGTAATGTGGGTGGTTACTAGAGAACCAACAGACTGCACTATCAGGAGCAACATGGCTGCCCAGTGAGGTCAGTGGTTTCATGGGAACCACTAGGCCTCACTATAACGAACAATATGGCTGCTCCGTTATAACAGCTGTTTCTAAGTTGCCCAAACATCAACAATAGGGTTGCCCAGTAGTGTCAGTGGTTCTAGAAAACCAACAGAGTGCACTATCAGGAGCAATATGGCTGCCCAGTGATGTCATTAATTTCCAATGAGTTGTTTGCTGCATCAGATGGGTTACGGTACCAGCTGTTCTGCTACTGCGTGCAACCTCCCAGGATTTTCTCAAGGGCTATCGCCATTAACAGCTTGTTCAATGGACCGGCTAATCAACACATCAAAATGAATGTAGTTATAGAAGTGGCAACAGCAGGCTCTCCCTTTGAGATACTCGATACCAGTCATTCCCGGCATTGCTGGCATACCCCAACCATAGCTACCCTGATTTACCCCTGACCGCTCCGAATACTTTACAATTTAATGCCTAGCAAAACTTTGAAATGGACGGCTGAACAGCTTCTATGGAAATGGGCACAAAATGTATTATATGGAAAAACCTAGTCCTCAATACTCCTATTCATCCCAAAACTAAAAATGTCTAAAACAAATAGAGCGGTAGCTAAAAAAAAGGCCTTAGGGCTGAGAGGATTAATCGGGACAGGATTAAGTAGAATCTGAGTAAACTCCATAATGTACAATTACTGCGACCTGCAAATTTGCATAAGGAGCACAAGAGCCACTGTATTAAGTCCATTTTGGATTATACAGTCATAAGCAAAAAATTGCACACGTCTGTCAAATAATTCTCTTCTCCGCAGTAAAAGGTTCAAGTAGATGTACACCCTCTGAATGACAGTTAGCTAAAGCACTGTGTATTTGAACTTTTTTTTTTGCAATAAAATCCTTATTTTCAACTTTTTACGTCCTTTAATGCATTTCATTGTTGATGATCTCCTGCAGCCACTCCCTGGCAGTCTGTATGTGCCCCAGTGATGGCTGCTTGGCATTTCTCAGGATGGGTTCCCCAATTGCGACAACAGTGGAGCAGTGCTGCGAAATGTGTGTTGAAACAGCCACTTAGGTCTCCAACAAAAGCCTGGGTGACAACGCCAGAGAACAACTTATGCTGTGTACACACGATCGATTGTATCAATGAAAACAGTCCAAAGGACTTTTTTCCATCGGACAAACCGATCGTGTATGGGCCCCATTGGTCTTTTTTCCCCATTGGTGAGAAAAAATAGAACATGTTTTAAATTTATCCGATGGAAAAAAAACAATAGCAAATTCCGATCGTCTGTGTAGAACTCCATCGGAGGAAAAACCCACGCATGCTCAGAATCAAGTCGACGCATGCTCAGAAGCAATAAACTTAATTTTTCTCGGCTCGTCAGAGTGTTTTACATCACAGCGCTTGGGACGGTCGGATTTTTGACTGATGCTGTGTAGGCAAGACTGATGGAAGTCAGCTTCTTCGGAATTCTGATGGAAAAATCCATCTAGGGCTGGGAAAAAAATCGATTTTAATCTTGAATCGAGTTTTGAGTTCAAATCGATTCAGATTTGAAGAAAATCGTTTTTTTTTAAATTTATTTTTCCTTCAAAGTTTCCGTAGCAGGGCTGCAGGGGGCGTATCCAGAATGGCACTGGGCGGCGTTACCCCAATTACATCTACTCGCCGCAGCCGCTGCGAGTAGATGTAATTTAACACTAACTAACCGCAAGCCGCCGTCTGCCTACCTGATCACCGTGTCATGCAGACAGACGACGGCCATTGCAGTGTTCAAAAGCCGCGCCTCCCGAGTCCTCGTCTGTGATAGGTGGAACACTCAATTTCACAGCAGGCAGTGTTCAGCCTATCACGGACATCCTCTGATCCTGTCTGTGTTATGAGGATGAGCGGATGTCCATGATAGGCGGAACACTGAATGCTGGGAAATTGAGTGTTTCACCTATCACAGACGAGGAGGAGGCACGGCTTTTGAATACTGGAATGGCCGCCGGTGTAGCACTAAAATCCGTATCCCATGAAAATCTGCATCAGGTACGGGCACAGTGATTGAAGCATGGGAACAGTGAAGCATGGGAACAGTGAGGCATTGGGCACAGTGAGGCATTGGGCACAGTGAGGCACGGGCACAGTGAGGCACGGGCACAGTGAGGCACAGGCACAGTGAGGCACAGGCACAGTGAGGCACGGACACCGTGAGGCACGGACACAGTGAGGCACGGGCACAGTGAGGCACGGGCACAGTGAGGCACGGGCACAGTGAGGCATTGGGCACAGTGAGGCATTGGGCACAGTAAGGCATTGGGCACAGTAAGGCATTGGGCACAGTAAGGCATTGGGCACAGTGAGGCACGGGCACAGTAAGGCATGGGCACAGTTCAATTCAACTAAAGCCCCGTACATACGGTCGGACTTTTGGCCAACAAACTTCATTTTGAGCAAGTTGGACCAACAATCCGACCGTGTGTACGCTCCATCGGACAAACTTTTTTTGCTTTTTTTCTTGTTTTCATCGGACAAAAGTTGGGTCTGCAAACGGAAAAAATTTTGCCCAACAAAAGTCCGATGGAGCAAAGTCCGACTGTGTACAGAAAACCATCGGACTTATGTCCGATGGACAAAACAACTAATGTTAAAATCAACCAACAATAGCAGAAGTTGAGCAAAGGGTGGCGGTAAAGAGCAGAAAAGAGCAGAAAAACCATGTGATGTTGCAAAAAGTTTTGGGAAAGTTTGCAGAAAAGTCAGAGCGTGTGTATGCTATGGGTGTTCCCGACCAACTCCGTTCGGACAAAAAAACCACGGAAAAGTCAGATGGAAGTCCGACCGTGTGTATGGGGCTTAAGAGTAACCTCAGGATTTTTTGTTGTTTTATTAGCTAAATCCAAATACAGTATTAATAATTTGGATGTTTAACAATCTTTGTTGCACACTGCACACTGACTTTGCAGTTAGAGAAAGGGTTTGCCTTTGCAATTTTGTTTATTGATGCACTTTAATATAGTAAAAAAAAAAAAAAATCGAATATCGATTTTTTTATAAAAAAATAAAAATAAATCGCAGATTTTTTGGGGGGGAAAATCGCCCAGCCCTAAATCCATCGGATTTGAATCCATAGGAAATCCGATTGTGTGTACAGGGCTTTAGAAAGAATTATCACCCTATAACAGGCAATGCCTGAACAAGGACCTTCATAGCAGGATCATAAGGGAATCTTTTAATGAAGCTGCAGATTTATCTAAAAAGGATTAAAAATGACATTAAACATGCTAAAGCCTATATGAGCTTTTAGGGATTAAAGTGAAACTACTGCCAAGTATTAGATGTTGCTCTGAATATAGTATTTTTTATGGATAATGCATTTCATAAAACAGGAGGGAAGTACCTCTGAAAATAAATGAACATACAAGGAATTTTTTTTTTCCGATGTAACTTTCTGGGAAAGACAAAATTAAAGGAGTAGTAAAGTTACATGTTTTTTCACCTTAATGCATCCTATGCATTAAGGT
This sequence comes from Rana muscosa, assembly GCA_029206835.1. Taxonomy (NCBI): domain Eukaryota; kingdom Metazoa; phylum Chordata; class Amphibia; order Anura; family Ranidae; genus Rana; species Rana muscosa. Next base: position 198,232,030 of record CM055121.1, on the reverse strand, counting down.
GAAAAAACATTCGACAATACCGCCCCCCCCCGAGCCCCCGTTTTTCTTACCTGGCCCCTCGAAAGTCCCATGCTCGTCCCCGTCATCCTCTTCGTTTTTCTGCCTGGCCGCCGATTGGCTACACTGGATAGATTGAAAGCAGCGCAGCCATTGGCTGGCGCTGCTGTCAATCACATCCAATGACGCGGCACGCCGGGGGGCGGGGCCGAGTGATACAGTCGGCGGCTATGGCCGCCGCTGTATCACAGGAGCGCGCCCGCAATCACTCCACACCATGCGAGCTCACTCGCATTAAGGTGTGGAGTCCTTGCGGGGAGGAGCCAAGACAGCCGCCGAGGGACCCTAGAAGACCAGGATCGGGGCCACTGTGTGCAAAACGAGCTGCACAGTGGAGGTAAGTATAACATGTTTGTTATTTTTAAGCAAAAAAAAAAAAAAAGGTATAGTGCTCCTTTAAACACTTGGGCAGACAACTACATGAATGTTACATTGTTGCAATACAGTTGGTGACAACTCAATCTGTAACCAAAATGTAACAACTTGACAGCACAGCCAGCAAATCTATTGAGAATAAATCTGTCTTTAAAGAAAAAGAAAGCAGACTTTCTACAGAGCGTGCTCCAATTTGCATGTGCTAAAGGGAGTCCTCACACTGCAGAGGTCCATCTTAGGCCCCTTACACACTGAGGCGCTTTGCAGGCGCTATTGCGCTAAAAATAGCGCCGGCAATGCGCCCCGAAAAAGCCGCTCCATTGTATCCAGTGTGAAAGCCTGAGGGCTTTCACACTGGAGCGTTGCGCTTGCAGGAGTGTAAGAAAACTCCTGCAAGCCGCATCTTTGAGGCGTGATAGGAGCTGTAAAAATACCGCTCCTATAGCGCCCCTGCCCATTGAAATCAATGGGGTAGCGCCCGCAAAACGCCGCAAACAGGCGTAATTGCGGGCATTTTTAACCCTTTTTCGGCCGCTAGCGGGGGTTAAAATCCCCCCGCTAGCGCCCGCAAATCGCGGCAAAAACGACGGTATAGTGGCGATAAAAATAGCGCCGCTATACCGCCAGCGCATCCAGTGCTTCAGTGTGAAAGTAGCCTTAGGCCCCTTTCACACTGAGGCGTTTTTACTGCGTTTTCGGGGTAAAAATAGCGCTGTAAAAAAGCCTGAAATAATCCTGCCCCATCATTCTCAATGTGAAAGCCCTGAGGGCTTTCACACCAAAGCGTTTTTCTGGCTGTGCGTTGGAAAAAATCCTGCAAACAGCTTTTTTTGGAGCATCTTTAGGGCGCTAAAAATAGCGCTGTAAAAACACCTACCTCCATTGAAATTAAAGAGGAACGCGGTAAAAAACGCGGTAAAAACGCGGGGAAAAAAATCATAATTTTTTTGCGTTTTTTTTAACGCCTCAGTGTGAAAGGGGCCTAAAAGTGTGTTTCTACTTTTTCAGCCAAACTGGGATAACACCTACTTTATATTTGTTACATTATATCATTAACATAGAAATATTTTAAAATTGCTGGGTATCTTTTTAAAGAGGAACTGCAGTCTGCTCACATAATTTGTAAAAAAAAAAAACATCTTTGCCATTCTGAAGCTTCCCTCCAACCACTTTGCATATTATTTTATATATACTGTGATTCTGTACTTGCCAAATATGCTGCAGAAATCTCCATCCACTGAGTCTGGCTGCATCCATTTTAACTGTGGGCAGCTGAAGCTACTGCCTGCTCACTTCCTGGATTTACACAGACACACATCTCCAGCTCTGCAGCTCTCATTGGCCCTCTTATGACTCATCCCCCTCCCTTACTGGCAAACTCATGAGAGTTAGCCACCATACACACTATTAGATTTTCTGCACATTTTTGTCTTCAGATTTGCCAAAACCATGTAGTGCAAGGGCCTGCCAGATTGCATACAAATTGAAACTCTTAAGGTTTGACCTTATATTATATGGTTTTGGTAAATTTGAAGACAAAATCTGCAGAAAATCTAATAGTGTGTATGGGGCTTTAGAGAGAGAGAGAGCCGTGCATGATGTCATAAGCCTAGGCTTTTTACCAGACAAGAAACAGAAAGTGGGCTGTATAAGGTATTTACTGGCAGAAAAAAAAATATTACTATCCAAAGTTAAAACAAGGGCAGAAAATGCAATAGATGGAAAGATGAAAATTTGACCAAAGGTTTTCTTTAAGTGCTATTTATTTGCTTAAAAATCCTTCCATGCTCTCCCTGCTTTGTGTTGTTTAGGAAGGAGCTGTGGAGTAAAGCTGGCCATACATAGATGGATAGGATTTTGAACAAAAATGTGTACCAACATTCTCAGAACATTTGATTGTTGTTCTAAAGATTTCATTTGATTTTAATATTTGAATATGGAATGATTACCAAATGAAAACCACATTCATTGTTAGAAATTTGCTGGGTCAAGAAAAATTGTCATTCTGCTCCTCTGAATTTTCTCATCACTGCAGTCAAAAACAAACAAACATCTGTCAACCTTCCTTTCTAGTTAAGCCAAGACATGCAATTTGGGCTGGAAGTGCACAAATTTTAATTACATAAAGTTTTTGAGACCGGGGGGGGGGGGATAATGGTGGCGGTGGGTTTGGGGCAGGAGTATCCAATGAGGAAGTGACTGCTCTGGGCTTCAACAAAATGGCGTCCTCAAGCAAGAAGAAACCGAAGCAATGCTGGAGGCAATTTACAGCACATACAAATTTTGGTAGCATAATTATTAATGTGGATTATATAATAATGTAGTTAATAATGTACAATATATATGAATGTATGTAATTTTGTTTAAATGAAATGGTTATGGGTAAAGTTACGCTTTAAGCTGGCCATACACAGATTTTTGTTTGAATGTCTGGAATGTATAGAATCTCAATGTATTAAACCGGCTTCATTACAATATACAGACAGTTTTTTGGGCAGTGGGATTTTTGACAGTTGTAAAAATCTGTGACTTTTACAACTGTCTGTAAATATCAGGGACTGATAATTTGTCATGCTCTTTCAGTAAATTCCCCATGTTTTGTCAGTAGAAAATGCCGCCGGAGGTTGGCAACCCTGGAAGGCAGGCTCCGAAATGCATGACACAGCATAATTCAAGGAAGCAAATGTGTGGGGATCCAAACAAAGTAAGTTTACAAACTTCAAGTTTATTCTAATTATAGCGGAGTTTCACCCAAAATTGAAACTTCCCCTTAATCCACTCCTCACCCCCTTACATGCCACATTTGGCATGTAATTATTTTTTTGGGGGGGGGGGGGAGTGGGGGCTTCAGTAGGAGTGGGACTTCCTGTCCCACTTCCGCCCAGGGCCCACTTAGGCGACTCGTCATATCGCCTAAAGCGGGCCCCTCCCTGTAGGCGATCTCCTGGGACACGCGACAGGTCCCAGGCGATCGCCTGGCCACTCAGATTGCGCAGCGCCGCTCACGCATGCGCAGCGAGTGCCCGGCCGTGAAGCCGAAAGCTGTCACGGCCGGGTGCCCACAGTAGGAATGGAGGCGCCGGCAGAGAAGGGGGGAGAGGAGCGAAGCTCCAATCGGCCGCGCCGCTGGACAGTGGAGCAGTTAAGTGTCTGTTTAATAAAAGCCAGCAGCTACACTTTTTGTAGCTGCTGACTTTTAATAAACATAAAAAAGGCTGGAACTCCCCTTTAACAGGGGTAGGCAGGGATTAGAAATAATGGAGATACGATGTGTAAATAAAGTGGACCCTCAGTCATTTTTTTTCAATTTTCCATATATTAAATCTTCTGCCCTTGTTGTTTTAACTTTGGATAGTAAAAAAAAAAATTATGCCAGTAAATACCTGATACAGCCCACTTCCTCTTTCTTGTCTGGTCATTTCTGAGATTTCTGCAGCATATTTGGCAAGTACAGAATCACAGTATATAAATATGCAAAGTGGTTGGAGGGAAGCTTCAGACTGGCAAAGATGTTTTTATTACAAATTATATGAGCAGACTGCAGTTCCTCTTGAAGATCAGATTTTTATATTTTGACCACAGATACGCTTTAACCCAGCCTTCTTCCTCTAAGCTGAAGAACTTCTCCAGCTCCCAGTGCCTGAAGTCTAAGGCTACTTTCACACTGAGGCGCTTTGCAGGCGCTATAGCGCTAAAAAAAGCTCCTGCAAAGCGCCCTGAAAGAGCCTCCTCTTTTACTCCAATGTGAAAGACTGAGGGCTTTCACACTGGAGCGGTGCACTGGCAGGACGCTCAAAAAAGTTCTGCCAGCCGCATCTTTGAGGCGCTGTAGGAGCGGTGTATACACTGCTCCTAAAGCGCCCCTGCCCATTGAGATCAATGGACAGCGCCGCTGAATCGCTGCTGCAGCGGTGATTTGCGGGCGGTTCCAACCCTTTTTGGGCCGATAGCGGGGGTTAAAAGTGCCCCGCTAGTGGCCGAATAGCACCGCAAAGACAACAGTAAAGCACCGCTAAAACTAGCAGCGCTTTACCGATAATGCCGCCAGCTTGCAGTGTGAAATAGTTGCCATGATAATACAGCTTCACTCCATGTCCATATAAATATAGCCTAGAGAATGTACATCTTGTAGATGTATTGCAATACATCTGTTGTGGCCATATTTTGATCTTTATGAAAACAGCCTACACTGTATAGGTTGTTTTCATCAAGATCAAAATATGGCTGCCCACAACACAGATGTATTGCAATACAAAAAGATGTACACAGTGGTGTCGTGGCACAGGCACTGCTGTTACCTGTAGTTCCTCAGCCATAGGCCCAGGGCAGGCACTGACAGCATATTTTCTCTTGTCTCGGCCACTGCACGCCATGCAACTGTGGGAGAAGCTGGCGCCGCGCCGGCCGGATCAGCATAGGCACAACATACATTTACACAGGCAGAGGCAGGCTGAGGCAGCAGCCAATCACGGACCAGCCGGGTCACGGTGATGTTAAGCAGAGTCCCAAGCGGCAGAACCAATCCGATGCTCGGGCTGGGGGTGAGGAGGGAGGGACGGATGTGTAGTCGGAAAAGACTGAGAGCAGCCCCAGCCCCAGCCCCCAGGCCAGCAGCAGACTTAAAAAAAAAAAAAAAAAAAAAAAAAAAGAGTCCACGGCTGCCGCGGACTCTTCACTCTGACTTCAACACTCTTACGATTCCGGGGGGGGGGGGGCAATTGACCCCCCTTGCCCTATGGAGCGGACGCCCATGAATGCCAGGTATTGAGTATATAAACTTCTCTGGGCATGCACTTTTTTTTTTTTTTTTTTTTTTTAGCACCAAGCTTTGCATATTTTAAATAATTTCTTTTTTTGTATATATAAAAAAAAAAAACGCAAACAAACAAACAAAAAATCACAACTGTATACTACATTTGGGGAGGCCAAACCCACTGCGAGCACAACACACTTTTTCCTTGCACATTTCATAATCACGCACTTATGTGTGCAATCATGGAATGTGATGGTGGTGGTAATGACCTGACAGCAGGTCCAACATTCTCTACTCTATCCAAAACATAAAAAGTTTGGGCTAGAGATACACTTTATATATTTGTCTGGCATTCTGCTTTAATCAGCATCTTGTCCTGGTAGTTCCCATCATTTCCTGCATACCGTAGAAGTAAGATTCCCAGCACCAAATAAAAATCCCATATTTAAAAGCGCAGTGCGTTTTCAAATCGTTCCATATGTTCTCCAGATTTCCCCTGAACCAGTCATGGAATGACAACAATTTTATACAGTTCACATACCACAGCCACGCAATCTTTATGATCCACCTCCACCCCCCTCGGCCTACTCAGTCTGATTCTGCCCAACCCTTTATAGGATCCATGCTAAACTCCATGAAATTCCCTCTGTTCACATCAACACATTTTTCTGTGGGACTATTTATAGAGATCTGTGGAAGAAGCGCTTTTCTTTTCGTCTTACTATGCAGATAAACATTGCTTCCCAATTCTTCAGTTCATGAATGCTTAGCACAGGAAGTCAACAAGTGAAGATATTAATTCTGACTGTCTTTCCACTCTTGATTTGTCCAAGAGGCCATTGTCACTGGGGCTATAGGGAGGGGGGAAAATCAACACATTTGCAACAGTCCAAAATGTTATCTGTGGTGCCCTTGGAACTTTTCCCTCACTTCCTGTCTGATGGAACTGTTAGCAGGACAGGAAATAAGGGGAAATCTCTCCAATACAGTCTCAGCAGTAAAAACATGACAGTGGTTGTAACTCTTCCACACTATGCAAGAAAAAACACATTTTGGCTGGACACACTCGTTAGGCCACATGCACACTGGGCTTTTAGCCCTGGTGCAGGAGACTTCTGCGTTTAGGGGTGTGTGGAATATACAGGCACATCGTCCAACCCTGCTGTCTGTTACACTCTGTGAGACGCCAACATCTGCTGTTGCTGGACGGGGCTGGATGGTGCGCCAAACGGTACTTACATTTAGGGCAGTCTGCACCGTGGGATGAATGTGAGGAATGCACACTGCTTGCATCGTTGGCATACGTCCCTGGGCACCTTCTGCCCTTAAAGTGGTTCTAAAACCTCCTATCATTTACAGATAAGGAAGCTGCCATTTTAATCTGTTGCATTGTAGTTGCACATCTGATCAGCTAGGACACCAGCCTTTTGATGGTTTCACAATTTGGTCAAAAGCACAAGCAACTTTAACAGCCAAGGCCCCTTTTTTGGACTCTGCCAGCAGATCCACGTGCTCAGTGGTGAATCTGTTCGATGATTCTTGCTGAGCAGGTGGATGACCGACAGGTCCATGTCCGCTCCACTGATGCACAGCAGACAGACAGCTTTTCTAAATGGGTGGTCGGATGGAAACGGACCGCCTGTCGGCCGATCCCCCATGTGCCTGTTTTTAGTGGATAGGTTTGGATAAGATGTTGGCGGGTGTCAATGGACACATGACATCCGCCGCTTCATAAAGGGCAATGGATGGTCTAATCGGGTCTGCCTAAAAAAAGTCAGTCAGTCCCCGTGTCAAAGAGGGCCAATTCAATGGGTTTTGTTGCGCTTTAAGCTATCCAATCAATTTGTATCCATGGTAGCCCGTGCACTACATGGTAGATCTAAAGGAAATCAGAGTAAGGCATGGGTCGAATTTCGAAAGAATTTTCTTCAAATCTCATCTAAGTAGTTTTGTTCGAATTTCGCACCATTAGTAGGCTGCAGCAACAGACGATTTTTGTGCGGCCATCGAATTTGAGTAATCTGGCATGTTGGATTTTTTTTTTTTTTTTTTAAACTAACGATTTTCTAATCAATGATGGGAGAATCGTGCGAATAATGTAAATCGAAAAAGGAATGCGCATGAGTGCAAGAAAATAAAATTCCGGGGAAGAAAAGAAGATTCACAGCCACAAAATTTATTTTCTGTAGCAACATGAGGTGAAATTGAAGGCTCAGTTGGTCGAATTTCAAAATCAATGGTGGCGCCATCGGATCACAAAAGGCACAAAATATCCGATTTTCAAAAGAACGTTTGACCATGTATGGCCAGCCTAAGATTGTAATGTTTGTGCTGAGCTTATGGCCCACATTCAAGTATCCTGAGAGACTCCATGGTGGAGGAGAGGAGAGGAGAGGAAGGCCTTGTCTGTCATTTCTTTCTTTTCCCATCTCTCCTCAACCAACAAAGCCTTTTATTAAACGACCGCAGTGTGTGGCTGGGACACCTGGAGCAGAGTGTCTGCGCACACATGTGAGTTACAGAAGCTGAAAGAGGCGCCGGCTGCCTATTGTCTGCTGCCCGCTTATGTATGAAGGGAAACAGCAGGTGAGATGGGTTTGGGCCTGGAGAAAAACTGGCCAAGACTCAGATCCAGGGAAGAGATGGACACCATACAGGCAGAGGGACTTCATTATCTGGGCTCCTGCCTGACTGCTTGGGTCACGTGACCTTCCCATCAATCATTGACAGCGTAACAGGGGGGGGGGCAATCACAAAGCCGTGTCACAGGGGAGTCACTACCATTTCTGAACGTACGACTCTCCATGACTTTACTGGGCACAAGACACAAAAGGCCCCTCCACAAAGGCCGAAAGAGAAATACAATTTGTATATGTACAAGGGTGTAAGATACTAGCAGAGCAATGATTCCAGGGGTCAGAAAATCTATTTTTCTGCCGACATCCTCCTGTTGTCCGGCTTGCCTTGGTAAATATTCATACGATTATTCCTGGGAAGAAATCACATTTTTCTTTCGTGAAAAAAAGCGCAGACACACGATGGACACATTTCATCTGCTTGCAGATCTCTCTGACCCATTTCACACCTCTCCGTTCCTGTGCATGATATGAATGCACAGGCTTTTAGAGGGGTTACAGGCAGGAGCGTTTAGGAGCAGAAATTTGAACACACCAAAATCACGTTCAGGAGAGGAACGTTTGGGCAGAAAAAAACTCCCTACACGCCTATAGAAAAGTGAGGACCCCCACTACGCCAACATCCATTATATAGAAAAAGGATTGAATAAGTAGAAACTCTATCAAAAAACAAGTGGATGTGCGTCATGAGACAGTGTTTATCTAAAAAATATGAATCTTTATTACAAATTAAAAGGGCATATAAAACATACAAAGCGCCCTACTGACTGACAGGATCAACAAGTACCCAATACAATAGGCATGGAGATATGGATATAGATCGAATCCATGTGGACACATATACTGTACAAATTGTATGGATAAATAGGGTCTATAGGCTTCTCCCTGCACTCTTGTCTGTCAACGCATTTTGCACATTGCTTCTTCAAGACATTTACTGGGTAGGTGCTGGTGATCCTCAGGATCAGATATCGGGGTCACCCTATTGGGCAATTATGAAACCAAAGTGATTTTTATCCACCAATGCAAGTTCACAGCTGGTGAAAGAACAAATCAAAGATCCTGATATTTCGATTTTGAGAGACGAAGATGCCACCTCTGATCTACCCAAGATCATTGGTAATTCTCAAGGCAAAACACAATCATAAAGTGGATTCAATCAAGATAGATTATGTGGGTAGAGAGACCAGAACGTACACCATGACCGGTGAGAGTTATTAAGCTTGCTCCTGATGATCAATGATGAAGAGCCCAAGACAGGATAGCTGAATCTATCAACCGAGAAATATTTCCAGTCCTCAGCTTGGTATGTTGACCGGAAACCTTATATAGCGCTTACCACCCTCTCCTCCTTGTCTTTTGGCTCCTCGCAGGAGGAAAGGGCACACCCAGCTCTATATGCCCGTACCCTCCTGTGTGAGGAGGTTGAGCGGTGTTGTGATGGGTCTCCGCAGCCAGATACTCCCTCCGAATGGTTCTTATCTCTATAACCAATAAAGACAAGTCTCTATTTCCCCCAATGACTTCAATGTCCACACCAGCTGTAACTCCAACGTAGAGTTTATTTCTCTTAAACGACAGTCTCTGATAGGAAAGGTTGGCGAAAGAACAGGACAGCATAAGGTGTGGGAGAGGTCCAGGCACAAACGTAATACACTTCACTGCTTGGCTTCTCAAGCAGACTTAGCCCATTTGGATAGTCTCCCTAGATAGGGACTAGCAGCCAAATTGGTACTTTAACTAACCGCAAAGTCACTGCACAAACTGGTACACTTGGTCTCTGCCACAGACCTGGTGAACTTGGTCTCTGCCACAGACCTGGTGAACTTGGTGTTCAAAGCTTGGCCTCTTTGTAAGGACAAGACATCCCTCCAGAGCAGCGTTTCTCAACTCCAGTCCTCAAGGCGCCTCAACAGGTCATGTTTTTGGGCTTTCAAATATTTTGCACAGGTGATTTGATCTGTTTTACTGCCTTAGTAATTACCACAGCCGTTTCAACAGAAGGAAATCCAGAAAACATGACCTGTTGGGGCGCCTTGAGGACTGGGAGTTGAGAAACACTGCTCCAGAGAGTTACCGGGCCCCTTCCTTCACTGCGACTTCTCACCAGTCCCTCAGAACGGTCCTCCCCCGGCCTCCTCGTCTAAGATGCGGGTCTCCTCGCAAGGCGGCACCCTGAGATTCTTCGATCCTTGATGGGCCCCAGCCAAAGGTGCTGGGCCCAAGGCCTTTAGTTGCAGCCCCAGGGCTAAAGGTGCCTGGGACTGATTCACCGATCACCGCCCCTGGGTCAAAGGTGCCCAGGGCGGACAGGAACACACACTCCCTGGGAGTAGGACTCCCGACGACGAACGACCCTGAACAGGCAACGTCTGCCCCTTTTATATCCTCTCCCAGCATACACAGCAGGCCAACCACTCCCACTGTACGGTTGCCGAGAGGGGGCACACAAGGCACAGCACTGTATCAGCAGTTCAACCCTGGCCCACTATGGCAGCGCCACCTGCAGGCCACAAGGAATAGTACACCGATACTCTTCCTGCAGACAAAATGGTTGATAATGTCCTAACAATTTAGGTGTTTGAGCATAACTACCACTCAAACACTACCCCTAAATTGAGGACCCCACTACACATATATACTAGTATCCAAGGGCTTCCTCCTGATGAGGGTGGCTCGCAATGTATGTGGCCTCTCCCACACTTTCCCAAGTAGGATATGGAGGTCTGCTAGCCCCAAAGAAGTAGTGCCATGGGTGTCCCCTCTGGTTCCCTACACGCCTAAATGCGTTGAATGTTTATACATTTTAATCACCAGATAACATTAATATCCTGGCCAATGAAATGAATAAACACACAAATGCTTGACACATCTGTTTAACAAATGCAGCTTCAGATGTGTTTTTAATGCTGCTTTTCGAATGCCAGGAGAAAAGCGTTCAGAAGAGCTTAGTGTGCATGAGGCCCAACAAGAAAAGAGCTCAAGCTTTTTTGTGACTTTTTTTTTTATATATGCTATGTTTCATGCAGATTTGTAAAGTCACCTATCTGTTCATTTTCTGAATTTTCTGCTCAGTACACCACAGCTGTGCAAGCTTTTGTCATCTCTCGTTTTGTTCTTTTGCCATGTGTCCGAGAAAGGGTTAAAGTGATGCAGCTGCTGGGCCCCCCACTGCCAGGCACAGGACATTGGCTATAGGGAACACAGACTGACAGCTGCAGCTAAGGCCAAGCTGACAGGCTGACGCCCCTGGGCGCCTCTAATGAGCAAGAGACGGAGCACAGAGGAAATGACAGACCATTTAGGGACAAAAGAGAGAGAGAAAAGAAGAGAAGACACTGGTATTAGATGAGAACTCTGATGATATCGCAGGCTTGGGAAATGGCTGTGCGGAGTATGAGAAGTATGCCTGAGAAGCGGCCCCCTCCTTCCAACACAAGGTCAATGACATCCAACAAATGTTCAGCTGAGACAGCTTGATATGTCCAAGACTGCAGCTCTGGCCAAACCACTCCATACACAGATCCGCCATATATAGAGGAGCCGCTTTACCTGCCAAAAGATTTAGAGCGATTCATCCGCCTCTTCTGTGCTACACAGAATAGAGAGAATGAAAACATTTATTATTCTGCAGATTGTGCCAATGCCCCGCCTCCTCCTGGGGCTACTAATGGACTTCATACCACGGGACAACGCAGTCCCAACCAGGGGCGTAACTAGAAATCACAGGGCCCCATAGCAAAATGTTTTATCCCCCCCCTTACAAACAGCCCCCCCCACACACAAAAAAAATGCTGCCTCACCGTGCCAATCAATGTAGCCTCACCGTGCCCATCATTGCTGCCTCACTGTGCCAATCATTGCCGCCTTACTGTGCCAATCAATGTAGCCTCACCGTGCAAATCAATGCAGCCTTACTGTGCCCATCATTGCCGCCTTACCGTGCCAATCATTGCCGCCTCACTGTGCCAATTATTTTCACCTCACTGTGCCAATCAATGTAGCCTTACTGTGCCCATCATTGCTGTCTTACCGTGCCAATCATTGCCGCCTCGCCCTGCCAATCATTGCCGCCTCACCAGTTAGTGCCAATGGATTACGTACAGGCACAGCACGCATCTCACGTTGTGTCATGGAGCTCAGTCGGAAATGTTCGGTCACGCTGTGACAAAAGTCCCGCCCTCCTCCTAGACCAGCTCATGTGATAGACAGAACACTGCATCTATCACACAAGCTGGTCTAGGAGGAGGGCGGGACTTTTGTCACAGCGCGACCAAACCTTTCACACTGAGCTCCGCTTTGAGCTCCGCTTCAGCCACAGCATAGCTCAAAGCGGCCCCAGGGCAGGCGGTCTACCGGGAAATGTCCCGGTATCCCGGTAGGCCAGTCCGGCCCTGCCGGGCCCCACTCGGCTGCGGGCCCCATAGCGCCCGTGTGGGTCGCTATGGCGGTAGTTCCGCCCCTGGTCCCAACACATGGACAAGGCAAAAATCCTTTTTCTGTAATGTGACTGTAAATGCGATGACTGCAGCATAACAAATTGAGATAGGCAACATTTTATCGCATCAACGCCTCTAGCCCAGTACACACTGGTTTTCCACGATCATCCAGTTTTCCTCGATGTTTCACAGCAGGTCAAAACTGATAATGGTGCGAATTGTCTGAAAATTCTCGAGCGACAGCGGCTTTTTTTGTTGTTTATCAATTCTGATCATGCGCAGTCTTTCATATCTGTTTTTTCTCATATGAAAACTGTACAAAAACAGTACAAATTAAACGAAAATCGTTATTTCTGTTCACGTGAGAAAACCTTTTGAGTTTGTTCCTTCGAAAATCTTCATTTGGAAAGTATAAATCAGCTGTCAAAAGTTGTGTACACACTATATGAAAACCGAATGATCGTTCTTCGTACAGAATATTTCTCCCGATTTTCTCATAGTGTGTACCCCACTTTAGGGCTGGTTCACACTGGTGCGCTGTGCGATCCTCGCATGTGATTCGCACCACACTGCAGTGCAAATCACATGCAATGTCAGTGCAATGCGATTTCAGCCATACAGTATGGCTGATATCGAACTGCATTCGGACCAAACACACACAGGACCCTATTTCTTTGGTCTGCACCAGAATCGGATCGCATGGGTGTTCACACCTATGCGATCCAATTCATGTCCAAACTGTCAGTTTGCAGTGCGATATGCAAGCTGAAATGGGGGTGTCGTTAATGTTGTAGGACACTCCCCAGCAGTTCGTATATGGCAGTGTGAACTGCCGTGCGAGTCGGGGGCGATGCAGGAACCCGCAGTGGATTCGCAGGGTCCTCGCATGGCACTAGTGGGAACCTGCCCTAAAAGAAATGAAACTGTCCCAACATTTTTAAAATAGCAGAAGGACTGGCAGGAACACCAGGGATTTCACACAAAGGAACATATCAGGAATATGAAATGTTGGGGTAACAAATGCTTTAGGCTGGGTTCACACAGTTTGCAGCATGGGGCACAGCAGAGGGGTATGGTGTCCCCCCCAGTCACCATTACAGGTCCAAAATTTTGCCTGAATTCGGACCTGAAACAGAGCCAAAGACGCACAGGACCCTTCTGCTGTGTGCTCCGCGGCCACCCGGGAGATGTACGGTATGAACCGGCTACATTGAGAGCCGGTGACAATAATCCTGTCATGTGAATTGGATGTGGTGAAACCCGCATCCAATTCGCATAAGTGTGAACCCAGCCTTAAGCTACAAGTGTGGGTGCTCCAACGACAGATTGCGTCCACAGAGAGCACGCATCCTAGGGTGACAACGCTGATCCTCCTTAGGAAACTGCAAAAGGAAGTGTTGTCAGTCAAAGAATAGAAGTCTGAAAACTAGCAGACTATCCTTAACCACTTAAGGACCAGCCACTGTATATATACGCCGGCAGAATGGCTCGTACAGGCACAATCACGTACCTGTATGTCCCCTTTAACTGCCCGACGTCGGGGGTCGCTCGCGACCCCCGTGCCTTGCCCGTGAGTCGGACCGTGGGTCCCGCGGACTTGATCGCCGCGGGGATCCCCGCGATCGTCTCACGGAGGCATGGAGCGGGGAGATGTTAGTGTAAACACAACATCTCCCCGCTCCCCTACTGACAATGTCACCGATCTCCGCTCTGTGTTACCAGAGCGGAGATCGGTCCCATGTCACTCGTAGCCACGCCCCCACACAGTAGTAATCACTCCCCTAGGCACACTTAACCCCTTCAGTGCCCCTAGTGGTTAACCCCTTCACTGCCAGTGTCATTTTTACAGTAACCAGTGCACTTTTATTGCACTGATCGCTGTAAAAATGACAATGGTCCCAAAAATGTGTCAAAAGTGTCCGCCATAATGTCACAGTCACAAAAAAAAAATCGTTGATCGCCGCCATTACTTGTAAAAAAATAATGATTAATAAAAATGCCATAAATTTACACCCTATTTTTGTAAACGCTATAACTTGCGCAAACCAATCAATAAACGCTGATTGCGATTTTTTTTTTACCAAAAATATGTAGAAGAATACCTATCGGCCTAAACTGAGGAAAAAAAATGTTTTTTTTTATATATTTTTGGGGGATATTTATTATAGCAAAAAGTAAAAAAATATTGATTTTTTTTTCCAAATTGACGCTCTATTTATGTTTATAGCGCAAAAAATAAAAACCGCAGAGGTGATCAAATACCACCAAAAGAAAGCTCTATTTGTGGGAAAAAAAGGACGTCAATTTTGTTTGGGAGCCACGTTGCACGACCGCGCATATGTCAGTTAAAGCGACGCAGTGCCGAATCGCAAAAAGGGGCCTGGTCTTTATGCTGCGTATTGGTCCGGGCCTTAAGTGGTTAAAAAGAAAGTAAAAATGTCTTTCACTGCAAATCCCCCTATGAAGATGCTAGCTGTCTGGTTTGTAGACAGATTGACTAGATACAGTAAGGTTTGAGTCACTGACCCTCAACAGCTAGATTAGTAATCTGTAGTAAAGTCAGAGGTAAATTAATCTTTATACATGCTTGTTCCAGGTAAGGTGTTCCTAGGGAGGTAAAACATGAACATGACAGGCAGGAAACTAGCACATTGAAAATGAGAATACAAATAAAGTTTTCCTTGATAGTAGCCCCTCCCACTGTAAGTCTGATTTCAGCTTTCACTTTGATGCATGGATGCCGCTCACATCATACGGACAGATTTCAGGCAATGACAATGACTGAACCCAAAACACATTTCATGATATCTAAGGGAATATTCAGATGAGCCGAAGGGCTTTATTCTGTAACTCCCTGGAGTTGTGTTGTAAATGAGAACCGCAGGCCAAGTACAACATTCAGTAATAAATATGTAATGTGAAAAGAGATTTTCCTGTGTCTGGTTTTTGATTTTGGATGTACGGTTGGGGAAGATAATATAAGGCTCTCTGGGTCCATAGCAGGATATAAAGCTTGCTTTCTCAGCAGCGTCCTGCTCATTTCTGAAACTAGCCATCACATACAATGCGATTCCATTCCTTTGATGTCAAAGGGAAAGAAGAGCCTATGTTCAACGTTCAAATATTTTAAGTTAATTTAAGGTTTAGCTTAAAGCTGTACCTTCAGGCAGATATAAAAGATATACATATTAATGCGGCTCTGTAATCATTAATACATCATTAAACGTATTTTTATAAATGCAAGCGAGACAAGTACCTAAATCTGACCTGTATCAGAGTCTTGCAGTGTCTGTACAGCAGAGCTGGCATTTGGGAGGAAGAAGCAGCACAAAGAGCTAATCAGTTTATGCGCAGACACAAGGCATGCTGATAGGGGAAATGAGCATAGTGGACAGAGATTAGTTCAGGCTCGAGCGGGTCCAGCGGAAGTGGGTCAAATAAAGCTGGCCATCAGACTTAAAGCGGAGGTCCGCCTAAAAAAAAAATATTAAAAGTCAGGAGCTACAAATACTGCAGCTGCTGACTTTTAATAAATCAGACACTTACCTGTCCCAGGGTCCAGCGATGCGGGGGAACGAAGCCCCGCTTGTCTCCCCCTCCTCTCCGCGGCGCCGGTGTCCTATCATGCTGGGTCCCCTATCAGATAGTGCGCGGATTGCAATGCGCATGCGCAGTCCCATATCACGGAAATCTCCAAAAATAAACATCTGTTCAATCAACTGGTTTTGGAGCATGCGCAGTTAACACGGCGCTCACTCTGTTCAATCAGCTGTTGGCGCTCGCTCCCGCCGCTCATTCTATTAGATGGGGGTCCCATCACGATAGATAGAACAGCACTGGTCGCGCTCACTCAAATAAAAAGGGTCGGCTGTATTATTGAGCAGTAATTTTTGATAGGATGCTTTTCACAATAAACTACACAGCGATGGCCACACTCAATGAAATACACCCGCCCCTTTTATATAACCATCCCGCCCCTTGCTGTATTGAGTTGAGCGCGGCCAGCGCTGTTCTATCTAGATAGGTCCCCCAACTAATAGAACGAGCGGCGGGAGCGAGTGCGTGTTAACTGCGCATGCTCCAACAACAGCTAATGTATCAGATGTTTTGTCTCAGAGATTTCCGTGATCTCCGATTGCACATGCGCAGTCCAACCCGGGCACCATCTGATAGGAGACCCATACTGTTAGAACACCGGCATTTTCACTGTGGGCGCCCGGCTGTGGCTTCACAGCCGGGCACGTGCTGCGCATCGTGACTGGCGGAGCAATCATCTGGGACCTGTGACGTGTCCCAGATGATTGCGGAGAGGAAGAGGTGAGCTTACTTCCGCCGCCGAGGTGGCCTAGGGAGGAAGTGGGAGCTGGAACTCTCTAAAAAGAGGGTTTCCGCTCCCCCCCAAAAAAAATGACATGCCAAATGTGGCATGTCGGGGGTCACCTTCCCTTAAAGTGGAAGTTCCATTTTTGGGTGGAACTCTGCTTTAAAGAGGAAGTAAACTTCCTTTACTGACTTTTACCTATAGGTAAGTCTATAATAAGGCTTACCTATAGGTAGTGTAGATATGTCCTAAACGTGCGCCGTTTAGGAAATATTTACATTACATGCAGCCAGTGACATCACTGGCGCATGCGCTCTGAAGAAACGGCCAACCGTGCCGTTCCTTCAGAGCCCCGTGTCGTGAACGCGTGGTAGCGACGTCATCGCAGCTCTGGCCAGTCACAGAGCCACGAACCCGGGGGCTGACATCACGGCGCTGGAACAGCTTTGTTTTAAGGTAAATTTCACATAATGTGTTAGTATGCGATAGCATACTAACACATTATGACTTTACCTTGCAGGGGGAAGAAAAACGTCCAGCGGTATTCAACCGCTTTAAGAACTGCAGAGGTAATCTCTAGTTTGAAGATGACTATTGCAGCAATAGCTATTTTTGTCATTTTATTTTTTAATAGGCTATTTGTGTCAATCTTGTTATTTTTGCCTGGTGTTCTGCTTTTAAAAAAAAAACAAAAAAAAACGTTCCACTAAATTATTACATGGACAGTACATATTAGTAGCTTTTCATTAGGAGCCCTAAAGAGAACCGAAAGCCCAAACTTGCTTTATTTAGTTGTGGATGAAGTGTGGAAGACCCTCTGTTCAGTTTTTATTACCAACTTTGTCTTTACTGGGGAGACTCTCCCTCTAGTTTTCTCCTGAAAAATGTTGTCACTGTCAGCGAGAGTGAAGGGAAATCTAAAATTTTACAGTGGTCACGAGGTATACATTTTGTTTCCAGCATAATAAGCTGGTGCTGGCAGTATATTCAGTGCGCCTCACCCACCTCTCCCCATATGCTAAAAATATGGCCGCAAGTGCTACCATAAGGCTACTTTCACACTGAGGCGCTGGCGGTATAGCAGCACTATTTTTAGCGCCGCTATACCGTATTGTTTGCCGCGATTTGCGGGCGCTAGCGGGGGGATTTTAACCCCTGCTAGCGGCCGAAAAAGGGTTAAAAACGCCTGCAATAACGCCTCTTTGCGGCGTTTTGCAGGCGTTTTGGGGGCACTACCCCATTGATTTCAATCGTCAGGGGCGCTATAGGAGCGCAACGCTCCAGTGTGAAAGCCCTCGGGCTTTCACATTGGATACAATTGAGCGGCTTTTTTGGGGCGCATTGCAGGCGCTATTTTTAGCGCGATAGCGCCTGAGTGTGAAAGGGGCCTAAGTCTCTACTCAGACACTTATTAAAACACGTCTCGTGCTTGTATCCCTAGTTTGTGGAAACAAGCTGCCCCTACAGTCACCCAATGGATCGCAAGAGTGAATGACATCAAACAAATGGAGGACCTGACCTCGGCCCTTCGGGACAAGACTGAGGAACATAAAACCAGATGGTTCTACTAGGACCTCTTTTGTTTCTCTGACGAATACCCTCAATATGCTTGAACTGCTTCATTCCGACCTCATAATGGGTTACCTGCGGTGTAGTAGTCCCAATATGCTCCCCCAGTGGTGACATCCCCCTCCTTTCTCTCTCTTGCTCCCTAATTCCTCCTTTTATTGATCTTCTCCATTTAATTTCTTGCATGGCCCTAAAAAATATTTTTTTTTGGTGTGCACAGATTCAGGCTGATGTGGATACACATGGCTTCTGCATACTTTGATTTTTTTCATTGTAAGATACTTTTTTGAGCTCTGACTTTCACTCAGTTACCATCCTTATGCCCCGTACACACGATCGTTTTTTCCGATGGACTTTTTTCATCGGAAAAACCGATCGTGTGTGGGCCCCATCGGACTTTTTTCCATCGGTGTAAAAAAAAAATAGAACATGTTTTCAATTTTTCCGATGGAAAAAAAAAACGATAAGAAATTCCGATTGTCTGTGTGGAACTCCAACAGAGAAAAAACCCACACATGCTCAGAATCAAGTCGACGCATGCTCAGAAGCATTGAGCTTAATTTTTCTCGGCTCGTCTGAGTGTTTTACGTCACCGCGTTTTGGACGGTCAGAATTTTGTCTGCTGGTGTGTATGCAAGACTGATGGAAGTCAGCTTCATCGGAATTCCGACGGGAAATTCCATCGGATTTTATTCCATCGGAAATCCGAATCGTGTGTACAGGGCATTAGAGGCCTTTCCCAACTCGTTATCCCAGTTTATATCCCCCTATTTTGCTTGGTAGAAGATACTCCAGCATATTGGGTCTTTTTGGTTGATGCGGTTCTTTATATGCACACCTCTTCTTCTTATTTGTCAGATACTATTGTTTATTGGCTTGCATTGACCTGGAATGTGCAATTAACAACTGTATGCACTCAATGTTTCATTGTTATCTGGTGCATGCCATTAACTAAAAAATACAAATATGGCTGCTGAAGACAACTGTTCACATATAGGACGTCACCAGAAGATGGCCTGAAACTGGCCATACACTTGGCAATTTAGTTAGACAATAAAACCTTTCAAATGAAAGCATAAAATGGTGATTTCAACCACAAGGAGATAGGATCTAAATTGCTCCGAACCTGTGAAAAAAATCAGATCAATTAAGATTTTTTTTCCCCGTTTTCAAACCAATCTTTCAATAAGCTATATTAAAGCTGTCAATTTGTTGCCCAGGTTTGACCTTTGACCGATTGATAGTAGTGGACGGTGGACTGCTTAGATTTCGATGATCACTCGAGATTGTCTGTGTTATTTCCAATAAATAGAAAGTGGTTGAAAATCACTGAAAACGATCAAGTGTATGGCGAGCGTGAAGGCGTTCAGGTTGTGCCTGCGCGTCTCATCTACAGTCCATGTGCACGACCACCACACAGCACTACTCAGCAGTAAGTGAAGTCTGTAAAAAAGTTTAACTGATTGGTACTTCCGGAGCTTCTGCAGGTCATTGTGTCAGTTATTCCTTCAATCTAATTCAGCCTGTCGGCCACTTCCCCTTTTGCCTTGAATCTTTCCTGGCATCAGAATCTTCCCCTGTCCATCCCAACTTACTGTTAAAATGTACTGTTTTCTAAATGAACTATACAATGTGTATTTGTGTGATAGAGAAATTCGATTGTAAGCTCCACAGGGGTGAGAAAGATGCACAAATTAATTTTAGGTTGTTGTGGAAACAAGCCTTGGAGGTAAAGCATCAGTGAAGGTACCTTTTTTTTTTTTTTAATAACACTTAGGTCCCTTTCGCACTGAGGCGTTCTTTAGGCGTTTTAGCGGTAAAAATAGCACATAAATAACGCCTGAAATAATCCTGCCCTAGCATTCTCAATGTGAAAGCCCGAGGGCTTTCACACTGAGGTGATGCGCTGGCGGGAGGAAAAAAAATCTCCTGCAAGCAGCATCTTTGGAGTGGTGAAGGAGCGGTGTGTATACCGCTCCTTACCATTGAAATCAATGGGACACCGCGGCAATACCGCCCGCAAACCGCTGCTGTAGCAACAACGGCTTGCGGGCGATTTTAACCCTTTCTCGGCCACTAGTGGGGGTTAAAACCGCACCGCTAGCGGCCGAATATTGCAGCAAATCCGACGGTATAGTGGCACTAAAAATAGCGCCGCTTTACCGCCAGCGCACCTCCCTGCCCCAGTGTGAAAGGGGCCTTACAGGAGTGAATTTCTCTTCCTAGGGGTAGATTTCCTCTCACTTTCTATTGTATCCCTCCGTTTGTAAGTTGGTTGTTTGTAACTAGGGGACCGCCTGCAATTGGTTCTTTGTAGAAAAAGGTACCAATAGGCACAGAAAATAAATACATTTGGGAGATAAGAATGCTTCAAAAAAACAGGAACAGCCAGGTACTGTATGTATGTGTGTGTATGGCCAGCTTAAAGCTTCAGGTCACACACTTTTATTTAAAAATATAAAGGATAAAGCCACTTTGCAGGCACCAAATGCCTTTGAAAACCCAGATATTACCATATAAAAAGGAGCAGTGACATCATCACTGTGCTGTACTTAGCCTGTGCAGAAAGCAGAGCTGTGGGAGGGACCAGCAGGCTCCACCCACTACAGGTTGGCTGCAGAAAACTACAGGAGGGGGTGGAGACAAGACATGCCACCCTACACAAGAAGATAGTACAGCAGTGACCGGTCTTTATTACAGGAAGTGTAAAGTGTTACACTGGATAACTGCACAGATCTGGAAAAACTACACAAAGCACGCCAAGATTCCAGTAAGAATACACATTACTTTTGCATTTAGATAATGTTTGTTTATTCCGAACAATCACTTCAGCAACAATACAGATTTTCAGTCTCGAAGTGGATAACAGTGACAAAAGGCTTTGAAGTAACCTATAGGAACAACTATAGGTTCTGTTATTTAAAACAGTTATACACTTATATATAGTTATATCACTAAAAATCATTACATGTCATCATATTTTTTTTGTATCTCGTATGTAGACCCTACGCATGCCAATGCTATATAGCTCTGTACACAATTTTTCATGCTTATTGGAGAAAGGTTTCTGTCTTTACTCTTTAGGCCTCATGCCCACTGGCGTTTTTACAGCTGCGTTTTTTGCAGCTTAAAAACGCCTGTCCATGTTATTGTAAATGTTTTTTTTTTTTGAAAAAAAAAAAACAAAAAAAAACGTCGGAGCTAAAAACGCGACCGCGCGTTAGTGCGCGTTTTTTGCGCGTTAGTGCGCGTTTTTTGACGCTCGCGTTTTTTTCTGCCTAATTCTGACGCTGAGGAACGCACTGGTCCTGGTTTTTTTTTACAGCTTAAAAACGTCTATGCTATTTGCAGCTCAAAAACGTCTAGGTGGGCATGAAGCTATAGACTAACATGGACAGGCGTTTTTAAGCTGTAAAAAACGCTCAAAAACGCGGCTGTAAAAACGTCCGTGGGCATGAGGCCTTATAATTGCATTGTCATTTTTCTTTACTCTATATAATTGCATTGCATTTTTTCTTTTGCTATGCAAGACTGGATGTTTAATTTTGTCTTTGGTCTGCTTGAATAAAGAATTTATTAATTTAAAAAAAAACAAAAAAAACAGCAGGGACAGAACAGTTTAAAAAAGACTGTTTCAGGGGGTGTCCGAAAACATAGCGCATTTTGAATTCGACATGGGAAACTTGCACTGTATGTGGTATATTGCAAACAGTGCAGCGCTAAAAAGTATAAATTAATCCTGCAAATGTATCACAAACTACCCCAAGCAGTGAAACATGTAACACAGCATTAACGTGCAGTGAACATAAGGCCCCTTTCACACTGGGGCGGGCATATGCGGTGACGGTATAGCGGCGTGACTTTCAGCGCCCTATACCGTCATGTTTACCGCGATATTCGGCCGCTAGCGGTGCGGTTTTAACCCCCGCTAGCGGGCGAAAAAGGGTTAATACCGCCCCGCAAACCGTGGCTACAGCCACGGTTTGCGGGCGGTATTACCGCGGTGTCCCATTGATTTCAATAGGAAGGAGCGGTAAAGAAGCGGTATACACACCGCTCCAAAGATGCGGCTTGCAGGAGATTTTTTGGTCTCCTGCCAGCGCACCGCCTCAGTGTGAAAGCCCTCAGGGCTTTCACATTGAGAATGCTGGGGCAGGAGTATTTCAGGCGTTATTTATGCGCTATTTTTAGCGCAAAAACGCCTGAAATACGCCTCAGTGTGAAAGGGGCCTAAGAAACATTTGTTCAGTAAATATCCCATCAAAAATGAATTTATGAAAATATATATAAAAAGTTGATTATTGTAATCATATGTGCAATGTGTCCATAAACATCCTTATATCTTGTCTCTTTGTGCTGGTTCACACTGCTGCGCTGTGAATTTGTTCCTTTTTTTTCAGTCCATTCTGAGGTGCGAATTTACAGCGTTTTTACCGCGATTTGAATGCAAATTTCAGAAGTGGGACATAGCTGCGATTAAAGTGGAAGTAAACACTCCTATCGTTTTCAGCCAAGGAAGCTGCCATCTTGACCTTTGTTCAATCTCCAACTGCCATGATGCTGCACATGTGACAAGTTATGACACCAGCCATTGGATGGTTTGACAGTTTGGTTGAGAGCACAACCAATGTGGCAGTTAGCATTTCCGGCATGCCGGAAATGTAACGTTTTTTGAAACTGTTAACTCAATGGATTTACTTCCACTTTAATGTTCTAGCCAATGGAATCATAATGTAAAAAAAAAAAGGTGTTAACTTCCTGGTTTTTGTGGAGAATAGTGTGGTGGAATTCACACATATGTAAACTATCAAATGCGATTCCAGAATGATTTACATTGATGTCTATGGAGACTAAATTCGCAATGCAACGCTCTAAACTCGCACAAGACCATTTTTTTCATTGCAGCACATTCGGAGAGGAATCGCAACGCATAGATGTGAACCACCGTCATTGAAAACAATTACTTTTTGGATGACATGCGAATCTAGTTTGTGTTTAACGCATCGCATTCGGTATCAACTCGCACAAGTGTGAACCTGCACTTATGGTGAAAAAAAACAAAAAAACACCAGTGGCTCCTGTGCCCATGCACAGGGGTGTAACACCCAGTGTGCAGGAGGCTTCAGGCTAGCTTCACATATATGCAAATTGGATGCGTTTTAAACTGCATCCAATTCGCATGACCTGTGAATGTGACCGGCTCTCAATGGAGACAGCTTACACGCGTCCGGGGCGGCCACGGTGCGGTTTCAGAAAGGGTCCTGTGTGTTTTTGGGTCCGGTTCAGGTGCGAATGCACACAAAAATTTGTACCGGAGTCGCACCTGAACCAGTGAACAAAAACGCACTGGACCCGGACTGCAAACCGCAGCCGGACATATGTTAACCTGGCCTTTAACTTTCACTAACAAGATAAAATTCTGATAGGTAAGAGTGCACAATAAAAACAATTATAAAATACACTTTCACTATTGCCAAGATTAGAGCTAGAGATAATTGTGCCCAGTCATCAATGTAGTTTGAATATGAAGCTTTATTGAGGTCCTTGGCCAGGCACAAGGTTCACAATGTTGTGTAAACACAGAGAACAGTCCTAAAAATGTCACAGGGCCGTGTGATGTCTGGTGTGAAGCGCACACAGCTTGCCAGCCCGGCGATACTCTGTAACTTCATCATGTGACCTGACAGAGATAATATTCCACAAGCGGCCCATTGTCGGGACACAGGAAGAGGAAACAGCTGCTGTCAGAAATGACAAAAAAAAATGCCATTTACTCTCCCCGTGTCCAATCTGCGCCGTTCCGCGCAGGGTCTAGGCCGCAGCCTGAGCCTCTCCAAACAAGAGTGCCCAGGACATCCTGACACTGAGAAAAAAAAAAACACAATGAAGGCATCAATGGCATGACAGAAACCCAAGCAGAGTCGTAAAAAATGCATGTGCCATTAAAATGTAGATTAAAAAAATAAACACGAGACCCAGGAAAATAGAAAAATCCCCACTGCCTGCCAACATTTTACAATTCCATCCAAGGACACACTACAGCTCGGCCGCAGTATCTCAAAAAACAAATCATGCTAAAAATAGATTCATGACAAGTTAATAAAACAAGAGATTATACCCAATACTCTTACATTTTGAATATTTAGCAATCACACCTTCATTTTATTCATATTAATACTTTACATATCTAAAACTGAAAACAATTATAGCTCATTTATAGCCAATACTTTTTTCGATAGAGAGGGTAAAAGATGGAACCTCTGTCAATGGTTATTACTCTCTGTATCCCCATTGAGGAAATTTACCCCGATTTCCTGTCACAGTGACACCAAGACAAGAACAGAAAGGGTGCAGGTGTTGCTAAGGTACGATGGACAGAGAGCACAAAATAATTCCCGATAGTCGAATCCCCTACCTGCACAACCTACCTGAGGACCAAATACAGTCCCTTGGTTCTGAAGTGCAGCCCTCGGGGCCCAGCAGTCAGGAGTGGAAGTACTGATTTAGAAGGGAGCCTTTAATGACAATGAGCTCTTGCAGTTTCATGTAACACATCCCTAGTCTCTGATTGTCCAACTCAAACTCAGTCTCCAACCACTCCTATGAACCATTTCATCTAGTAGGTCTTCTCTATGACAATCTTCTGTAGCATATATTAAATGCAGCCCTTTGACGATACCAGGGGCCACATTTGAGGGCCCTTATACTACCGGTCTAACCCCTCCCCATTGTTATAAATAATTGTGCTTTTTTATATGCTATTGCCCCCCATCAGAAAAATATACAGTCACTTCCTGTACCTGTGACACCCTGTCATCAGTATAGAAGTCAGGGTATACCCAACTGGGATGAAGATCACAATAACATCTGACAGGAGCTCAAACTCTTCAATATATTACATTTTAAAAGGGACCTCCAGGGCTCAATTACACAGACATAGCGATCCGTATGCCTGTGAGAAGGGCCCTTTTAAGACGCCGGGGTTCACAGGTGTTCTGTACAGGCACGTGCGGGCAGCCTGTGGAAATGAATGACAGGTGGTCGGTTGCATGGACCTCCATGCACGGATCAGGACACAGACTGCATTCCGATCCATGCATCGGACCCGCATGGAGGTACACAGGAATGTACATTACACCAACAGTGACTGCTATCCGTATGGCAGGTGGTATTAAAGTGTATGTTAAGCCCAACAATAAATGTCTCTTATTTCCTGGATCTTGGTCTGTTAAGTGCAAGCAGGCACAGCCTGCATGAGAGTGTCAACTCTGCTCTGAATTCAGGAGCACTGCAGCATAGTTGTCACACCATCACAGGACGCTGCATTAGGCAGACTTCACTGGCAGGATCAACAGCTATTTGTGGGAAAAAGTCGTTTTGAAATCTGCAGCTTTCATTAACCAATTGAGCTCTTTGGATGTATTATGTACATCCAAAGAGTAAATGCTTAAAGAGGTTGTAAACCTCCCTGCAGTACTTGTATAAGGCTAGAAAAAGAATAAGGGCTCTTTCACACGGGACGGATCAGTCATGATCCACCCCGTGAAGCTCCGCTTGCTCAGCGGGGATCGCTCAGTTGATCCCCGCTGAGCCGGCGGATGACTGGGCGGTCCCCGCACACTGTGCAGGGACCGCCCTGTCAGAGCGCCGCTCTCCCCTATGGGGAGATCGGATGAACACGGACCGTCTGTCCGTGTTCATCCGATCCGCTCCGCCGACGGAAGGAAAAATAGGGTTTTCCTCCGTCACACTTTGGCGGAGCGGATGTCAGCGGACATGTCACCGCTGACATCCGTGGCTCCATAGGGCTACATGGAGCGTCCGTTCAGGTCTGCCTAAAAAACTGACAGGCGGACCTGAACGGACCCTCCGTGTGAAAGGGGCCTAAGGCTTACCTACAGGAACTGTAAATATCTCCTAAACTTGCGCCGTTTAGGAGATATTTAGTATATACTGTGCCGATGATGCCATCGGTCCATGCGCTCTGAAGGAACGGCCGCCCGTGCTTTTCTTCAGAAGCGAGTGCCGTGATTGGGGCTCCCGCGTGCATGCCAGTCACATAGCCGGAGTCCGCGGCCCCAGAAGGATGAGGGACAAACATGGATGCGGCCTGTAGCAGGGACGGCGCAGGCTTCGTTTGCAGGCAAGTGTCAAAATGTGCGATGCATACTAGCACATTATGCCATTACTTTGCAAGGAAGTGGAAAACGTTTTTTTCCCCCGCAGGGTTTACTTCCTCTTTAATCACAAGCTGATGAGAGCAGTAGCGCAAGTTTTGTTTAGCCAGCGACCGGCTTAAAAGTGAAAGTGATACGGCAGCTCCATAGCTGCTGACCACTTCCACACAGCCCTAATGTCTCAAAGAGTACCTGTCACCTGCCTATTTTTTTAACCCCTTGCGATAGCAATC